>JBBBDQ010000963.1:4117500-4130000 GCA_037127315.1 Ascarosepion bandense | reverse complement strand
ATTTGAAGGACCTAATCAGGTAGATGATGGAACAAGGATTGCATGGTGTAACAGGAGAAGGTGTGCTCAGAGCGACCAGGGATAGGGAAACGTGGAAAGCCATGATCACCTATGTCCTGAAGAGACAGGGAACATAGATGAAGAAGATTGCAATTATAGATCAAATGCTAGAAGAGAGTTTCATGAATGAGAAATGTCAGAGAAAAACTATAAAGATTGCATCAATAGCAATAATAATTTTTTATCTGGCTACTGCAATTATAGTTCAAATGGTCAAATGCTAGAACGTTACATGAGCAGGAAGTATGAGAGAAAAATGCATCACAGTATCAATAGCAATAATAATAATTTTTTTTTTACATTGATATTGCAATCACATATAAAATGACCAAAATCAAAAAGAAAGTTCAATGAACAAGAAATGTTAGAGAAAAAACACATATAGTATCAATAGCAATAATCAAAATTTTATTGTATTTCTATTGCTGGTCCTGGACCTCACGAAAAACTGCATCCAGCAGCAAGGCCTCTGATTGAGAGGTTGTGAGGAGCATGGAATCACCTCTTACCCTGACCCAAAGTGG
Organism: Ascarosepion bandense; assembly: GCA_037127315.1. Classification (NCBI taxonomy): domain Eukaryota; kingdom Metazoa; phylum Mollusca; class Cephalopoda; order Sepiida; family Sepiidae; genus Ascarosepion; species Ascarosepion bandense. Next base: position 4,129,416 of record JBBBDQ010000963.1, on the reverse strand, counting down.
CAGCACCTGTTAGGGTCCCAACTATGGGCAAATAGTTAACCCCCAAACTGGGGTCAAAACACTATGAAAGTATAAAAATACACTTTTATAGAAATATATACATAAAAATAGACTTTTATAGAAAAATATATTTTTTGAAGGAAAAATATTACCAACAATATATTTTTGAAGAAAAAAATATTCCCATAACACATTTTTGAAGGAAAAAGTTATTTTCAATAAAACATTTTTGAATATAAAACCAGAAGAAATTTTCAGTTTTTTTAAGTGAAAAATCTTCTCACAATAACCGAACATTAAAAAAATACCTTAAAGCCCTATCTTTTTGGCATTAAATAACCCACAGAGGTGTTGATATGCTGTTAAACAAAACTCAAACTGAAACTCAAAGATTGCTTTCGCAATTATACATCAAATGATCGAATGCTTGAAGAAAATTCCATTAGTGAGAAATGTGAGAGAAAAACATAGTATCAATATTAATATGTATGTTTTACATTGCATTTGCAGTTGTATATCAAATGAGCAAAAACTGGAAACAAGTTCAATGGGCTGGAAGTGGGAAAGAAAAGCCCTAAATAATAATAGTATCTTTTTACATTGTTTTTATATTTATATATCAAATGATCATATCCTAGAAATGAATTCCATGAGTGAGAAGTTTAAGAAAAAGACAATAAAAATATTTTCAATAGCAGCAATAATAATTTTTTTACATTGCTATTGCATTCATATATAAGATGATCAAATGCTTTGGTAAATTTTTGATTTGTTCCCTGAAGGCCTTTACCCCATCAAATCTTTCCAAAACATCCTTAATTCCATGCAAATGTATATGCTTAACTCAAATTGATAATTGTTTATTGAAGAAACCTACCTTTTTTCATGTTATCCACCAGAAAAAAATCGGACTATATCTCACCCCTTACCACCATTCTCATATCTGATTCACCGCTGAATGACTTGAGGCATAGGATACTTATTTCAGCCTGTTTACTTCCTTCGAGCAATTACTTCGCGATTTCTTTGGTTTCGGAACTCATTTTCCGTGTAGTAATTGCACAAAGGAAGTAAATAGGCCAAAAAATTGGCAAACTACACGTGAAGTCATTCTGCAGTGAATAACATTTTGAAGTGTGGTTACGGGGTGAGATAAACAGTGACAAAAAGTTCTATATTTTTCTGGTCGTTAACTTGAGAAAAGGTATGTTTCATCAAGAAACAATTATCGATTTGAGTTCAGCATTTACGTTTGCATGGAAATAAGGATATTTTTGAAAGATTTGCAGGGGTAAAGGCTTTTGGGTAACAAATCAAAAATTTACCAATGCTTCTGTATTGAGTTAGCACACATGCACACTTATATTTTAACAAACATTCGCATGCTAGTGAAACACACTTAACAGCAGTAGGTTCCAAAATTTTACCTTGTTCTCTCAATCACTAAATTTCTATGAACTGATTCCATCAGACCAATAAAAACCCCAACTTGAATACACGCACATACACACTCACTCACACACACACACACACATGCTCTTTCTCTCTCTCACACACACACACACACACCATTAGACCAGAAAAAAACAACTAGAACACACATAGATACACACTCGCATACACACGCACACGTACATACACGCACACATGTACAGCAGCAGCGGATAAAGCCAGCCATTCCTAGATGGACAGCTAAAAGCATGGTCAGTCTGAGGTTTTCTCTGCCATTCTGATGATGAGATTATAGTCTCGAAATATTATAATAAACAAGTCATACAAACACCTCCCGACCTTCCTTTATTTCATTCAATGCATTGTGACAGCCTTCAAGACATAACACATACAGCTATTTTACGCAATGCTTCAAGCAAATTACAAAACTTTACTAAATTTCTTTTTGCTATAATCATTTCACTCCAAGCAAGGCAGGACTGTCACTGGTGTGCAAGGGTTACAGTGAGAGAAAAAACAAGGTACAAGGTTATATTGAAGAAATTATAAGAGAAGGATGCGAATCAAGGAGACAGAAGATGGTGATTAATGTTGCAGTTAATTTTATTGTCATCGGAGACCACAATTTGAACAACATAAGGTATGCAGATGATCCAGTGCTGATTGCAGACATGGAAAGGAAACTACAGGACCTCCTACAGAAGGTAGCTGAAGAGAGTGACAAATAAGGACTACTCATAAACTGCAAGAAAATCAAATGCTTGGTCATCAGCAAAAAAATGCAGCCCAATATGCCAAATACAGGTTGGGGATACTAAAATTAAGCAGGCACAAAAATTTAAATACCTGGGAAGTGTTATAACAGAAGACAAAAAGTGCGACACAGGGGTCCGAAGGCGAATTGGCATGGCAAAGGAAGCATTCCAGAAGTTGAGTAAAGTATTAAGAAACAGGGCAATTTCATTAGAAACAAGGGAGAGTGTACTGGATTGCTACGTGATGTCAGTTCTTCAATATGGCAGTGAATGCCGGATAATATCTTTGAAGATGAAGGAAAATCTTGAAGCAACTGAAATGTGGTTCTACAGAAGGATGCTGCAAATCTCATGGACCGAGCACGTGAGCAATGATGAGGTCTTAGAAATGATGGAAATGAATCAAGAATCTTTACTGGCAGCAATATGGTCAGGTAACGAATTCAGCAGATATATTAGCATGGACCAGGTTTGCCTCCCAGAGAGTAAAACACTATGCCTCCTTGGTCTCACACTTTCAACGGACCTCAAGTGGAATGACTATATCAAATCCATTGCTAAATCCACTGCTATGAAAGTCGGTTCTCTGTGCAGGGCCCGGAGGTTTTTTCTGTCTGAATCTATCCTGCACATTTATAAATCTACCATCCGCCCGTGCATTGAACACTGTTGCCATATCTGGTCAGGTGCCCCTGCTATTCTCCTTGGGCTTCTAGACAAGGTACAGCGGAGGGACTGTAATGTGATCGATACCGACTTAGCAGACCGCCTGCATTCTCTCTCTCACCAGCGTGACGTGGCTTCCCTGTGTTTCTTCTATAAATACTTTCACGGCTTCTGCTCCAATGAATTTAGATCACCGGTGCCCCCTAGGTTTGAATTTGCATGAGATACTAGATTAGTAACTAGATCCCACCCTTTTACAGTGAAACTGATAAAATGCAACTGCAACTTCTACTCCAACAGTTTCTTTTCTCGCACTTCCCGACTGTGGAATTCTCTTCCACATGACTGCTTCCCCGACAGCTACAATCTCCAGGAGTTTAAATGTAAGGTCAATAGACACCTCCTAACAAACTAACTTCCATTCTTTCAAACACTCTTCCCACCCACCCAACTATCTATCACCCCCCTCCCTTCTGACATTTCCTATATCTAACCACTCTTCCTATTTACCTCCCCCTATGTAGCCCTAATAGTGGCAATAGTGGCAGTGGCATGCCTTGCTTGGGGTGAAATGATTAAAAAAAATATATATATACAAAGATAGAAAGGGGCGTGAGACAAGGATGTGTCTTTTTACCAGATCTATTCAATATGTACAACAAGAATATTTTGAGAACCCTAGAAGTTATGCCGGGATTCGTCATCGGAGGCCACAATTTAAACAACATAAGGTACGCTGATGATACAGTGCTGATTGGAGATACAGAAAGAAAACTACAAGACCTCCTATAGAAGGTAGCTGAAGAAAGTAACAAAAAAGGACTAGAAATAAACTGCACGAAAACCGAATGCATGGTCATCAGTAAAAAGGGCGGCTCAAAATGCCAAATACAGGTCGGGGATACTAGAGTCAAATAAGACATGGAAAGGAAACTACAAGATCCCCTACAGAAGGTAGCAGAAGAAAGTAACAAGAAAGGACTAGAAATAAACTGGACGAAAACCGAATGCATGGTCATCAGTAAAAAGGGCAGCCCAAAATGCCAAATACAGGTCGGGGATACTAGAGTCAAATAAGACATGGAAAGGAAACTACAAGACCTCCTATAGAAGGTAGCTGAATAAAGTAACAAGAAAGGACTAGAAATAAACTGGAGGAAAACCGAATGCATGGTCATCAGTAAAAAGGGCAGCCCAAAATGCCAAATACAGGTCGGGGATACTAGAGTCAAATAAGACATGGAAAGGAAACTACAAGATCCCCTACAGAAGGTAGCAGAAGAAAGTAACAAGAAAGGACTAGAAATAAACTGGACGAAAACCGAATGCATGGTCATCAGTAAAAAGGGCAGCCCAAAATGCCAAATACAGGTCGGGGATACTAGAGTCAAATAAGACATGGAAAGGAAACTACAAGACCTCCTATAGAAGGTAGCTGAAGAAAGTAACAAGAAAGGACTAGAAATAAACTGGACGAAAACCGAATGCATGGTCATCAGTAAAAAGGGCAGCCCAAAATGCCAAATACAGGTCGGGGATACTAGAGTCAAATAAGACATGGAAAGGAAACTACAAGACCTCCTATAGAAGGTAGCTGAAGAAAGTAACAAGAAAGGACTAGAAATAAACTGCACGATCATCAGTAAAAAGGGCAGCCCAAAATTCCAAATACAGGTCGGGGATACTAAACTCAAGTAGGTACAGAAATTTAAATACCTGGGAAGTGTTCTAACAGAACACAAAAAGTGTGACACAGAGATTCAAAGATGAATTGTCATGGCAAAGGACGCATTCCAGAAGCTGAGTAAAGTATTAAGAGACAGGAACCTTTTACTATTAACAAAGAAGAGAGTACTGGAATTGTTATGTGATGTCAGTTCTTCAATATGGCAGTGAATGCTGGACAATATCATCAAAGATGAAGGAAAAACTGAAATAACGGAAACGTGGTTCTACAGAAGGATGCTGAGAATATCATGGACCGGGTATGTGAGCAATGATGAGGTTTTGGAAAAGGATGGAAACGAAAAGGTAATTAATACTGAGCATCAGGAAGAAGCAACTAAAGAGGAAGGAAGGCTTGGAGAACCTGATACTAACAGGCCAGATAGAGGGAAAAAGAAACAAGGGAAAGCAGTGGATAACATATTTGAAGGGCCTGAGCAGGTAGATGACAGAACAGGGGTTGTGTGGTGTTACAGGAGAAAGCGTGCTAAGAGCCACCAGGGATAAAGGAGATGTGGAAAGCCATGATCACCTATGTCCTGAAAGGACAAGGTGCATAGAAGAAGAGGAAGAAGCTATCAGTAGAGCAAGCAAACAGAAGGGAGTTCCATAGACAAGAAGTGCATGAAAAGAAGCAATGGTTAAATAAAATAAAGACAAAAGGAAAACTGTATTTTAAATCACCTACGCATTTCATCTTGTGATGGACTTTATCAAGGCAAAAAGACGAAATGAGCTTTATTCTAAATTACGTATCTATAAACAGTGTTGGCAACCACAAAGACGCTCACAAATCATTTCAAAAGATTAACAGAATAATTTTAGTTTTTAGAATTTCTTCATGTATAGTGCAAAATCACGAGATATTAAAACAAAGGGAATTCGACCGTTTTCTTTGAAACTTTTTATTATGTGTGTTAGTCTGTTTTAGAATTCCTTCACGTGTAGTGCAAAGTCACGAGATATTAAAATGAAGGGAATTTGACCGTTTTCTTTGAAAACTGTTTATTTCGTGTGTTAGTCTGTTTTATAATAATTCCCATAAGTAAAGGTGAGATTGGCAAAAATCCGGAGCGCAAATTGATGTTTTGGTAGCACTGGATGGCGGTGCTCTCGAGAACTTTTCTTCTGAATAAATTGTTTACTCTTTTTATTAGTGTGGCATTTTTAAAATCAAAATTCTGGTTGAATTTATTTCTGTGAATCGTAAAATGCATTTGTTAGATTATTATTAGTGATGTCACTTTTGTGTTCATATATACAAAAGAAGTAAAAAGGGGTGGTAAAAGGGGTGGTAAAAGGGGTGGTAAAAGGGTGGGACCCTGATGTTAATCTAGCAACATGTGTAAATATCTGTGGTTAAGGATCCAGGGAAAAAAACTTGTCTGAGCGTTTGCAATGATTGTTAGTTGGTTGTTTTGCTTTTATGTCATATCAACCTTGGCGGGTCATTTATTGCCAACTAAATCTTATTTATTTATTGCTGGCAATACCTTTTTCTTTCAACAATTTATTGTTGTTTTTATATAAGTTTTTGAGTATAGCAATACGTTTTTCTTTTCGAGTATCAAAATTCATTGGAATTTGTTTTAAAGGGCAGGGTCCCCAAGTCCTACCCTTGTTATTTAACCCATAACTGGAGGGAAGGGACGGATTAATACCTTTCCCAAGGGTACCAGTGCTTAAGTGAATGCAAGGAATTCAACTGGAATTCGAACTCGGCTCACCGATTTCTCTTTCTGAGCTGATATCTACTGCACCACAATGCACATCTGTCACTAAACACTGACAGCACCTGGTATTCCCAAGGGGTCACCAATCTAAGTACTGACCAGGATCAATGTTGCTTAATTTTGGTGATCAAGCGAGAACCAGTGTATTCAACGTGATATGGCCGTAAACCCTCAGTTGCAATGAAAACACTTGTAGAAAAAATTTCATGTCAACGAGAAACATATATGGAATACATGAATGGAAGTTCTGGAGTGGTTAATAAATCGTCCTATTGTGAACCATCTTTCTGCTACCTCAGCAAGTAATATGAATCTCTCATGACCTCTTTTCATTTCCAAGATGTGGACGGGCAACAAAGAATCAGCTGTCCCTCTTCCGCAAGATCTTTTCAAAAGCAGATCTGTCTTCATTTTGTAACAAAAATAGAATGAATGTTATGTCTTGTATATGTTCAGGTTATTCTTATTATTATCACAAATGTATCCATAATGTTCACTAGTCTAAATCTTTATTCTAAATTACGTACCTATAAACAAACAGTGTTGGCAACCACAAAGACGCTCACAAATCATTTCAAAAGATTAACAGAATATTTTAGTTTTTAGAATTTTCTAATATCTAGTATCTTTCAGATGATGGAATTTGTAAATAACAGGAATTTTGAAAAATTATTTTCTCCAGAAAATAAACTATTTTAAAAATCTAACCAAAATTTTGAAGGGGTTCGACAAAATCATACTGAGAATAACTTGCACAGGGCATGTAAGCAAAGAGGAAGATTTTAGGAAATGAAGACAAAACAACAGCCATACTGAGAATTAGAAAGAGACAGTTGAAATTTCAGGGGAATATAATGAGAAAAGAAGGCATGGAAAATTAGACACACATAGGACTATTGAGTACATAATCAAACAAGCTTGTGTAAATGAATAGAAATTGGGAAACAAGGAAAGATGTTGTAGTGAAATATCCTGTCCTACCCAGGAATAGGTATGACTCGGGTTATAAAAGACCGGGATTAGAATGAACTGGAGAGTCTTCATCATTATTTTTTTTTATTTTTTATTTTTTTATTTTTATTTTTTTTAATCATTTCACCCTGAGCAAGGCAGAAACGCCACTGATGTGCAGGGGGTTACATAAATGTAAAAAGATTAATTAAAAAAGAGTGAGGAGTACAAGCTAGTTAGAAAGGAACAATAGAAAGCTGAGAAAGTAGGTGCGATGACAGATATATAGGTGGAGAGAAAGGGAAGGTTATACAGGGGAGGGGAGAGAGCTAGAGGCCAGTAGTTAGTAGATGAGTATTAACTTTGCATTTAAATTTCTGGAGGTTGTAGCCGTCAGGAAAGCAAGAATACGGGAGTGAGTTCCACAGGAGGGAAGTGCGAGAGAGGAAGCTGCAGGAGTAGAATTGTCATACGAGAGTGATCGTCATTATACAAGAGTCATTGATCTTAGTTGAGAGCCATCGTCATTTTAACAAGAGTTAGACGTCACTAGACGGAAGCATTCTTCACCAGACGGACGCATATGTCCTATACAGAAACATTGTCTTTTGATTGTTATTCTTGTTAACTGTTCGTTGGTGTACATGTATTTGGTTTATTGTACTGAGATATAATAAATCTCTATTTATATATCCTCAGTGTTAAGAATTATTTCTTGCACTATTCTTTCTCTGTTTATCTCCTCCCGGGATATAATAGAAGACAAACATTGTTATAAATAAAAAGGGACTAGATGTTGCGGAGTGCTATGATCAATCATGTCTTGAGGAGACAAGAAGAATTAAAATTCATAAATTATTGTTCTTGCTCAAAATAAAGAAGTGAAAATGCAATACAAATTTTAATTAATTTTAATTTAGAATTGAACACTGTTTACTTTAATCAGGAATATTTTATTTTCCTGTCTAATCCCAGTGGATGACAGAAGGGTTACAAATACCACCGCCGACCAATAAAGTTTATTTGATTTACAGTAAAAATAGAGTGAATTAAACAAAAATATTTCTGTTGGCATCGATGAAAGAAATATTTTTATTATGCATTTTTATTTTTTTATTTTTTTTTTATTTCAAGGTTTTGAACTTAAGAATTGATGAGTCAGATTTTAATAGCTCTGAGGAGATTCAAATTGATTTTTTAATATATACGTATCTTCAAACTATTATTACTGTTGAAAACTTTTTTGCTTAGATTTTAATCCTTATATACATTAAATCCTTGAAATATATTTTGCAAAGTAAACCAAGGTTGGCAGTTTTGTGCATTAGGCATCTCTCTCTCTCTCTCTCTCTATATATATATATATATATATATATTGACTGACACCAATTCGGTCGGGTTTCAATCCTGGGTAAGGAGCAATAGGCTGTCTAACCATGCTGATGAGCTGTGATACAGTGAAACAGATCTGTCTGTGGATGACTATTTACGCTCTCACACCCTGATTGAGCACTCTGGAAGAATGGTAGACTTTGAAAAACAGTAGCTATTCTAGCATCTACGCATCGTTCATTCAGTAATGAATTAGAGCACTCTCAGCTATTGGGCATGTATAATAATATACACGCTAAAAAGTCTGCCTTCTTCTACTGAGCGCCAGTAGCTCACAGGTAGAATCGCCAACTGACACCAATTCGGTCGGGTTTCAAACCTGGTTAAGGAGCAATCGGCTGTCTAACTGTGCTGATGAGCTGTGATACAAATCTGTCTGCGGATGACTATATATATATATTTATTATTAATTATTACTTTAGAATATGTACAAACTATAAACTACTACAAAATTGTATGCTTTGTTTCAGCATTGAAAGTACAATGTCTCATCAGGTAGTTAATAATGATAGTAATAACCATCATGTCATGTACAATTTTGTAGTAGTTTGTAGCTTATACATGTTCTAAAGTATAATTAATAATAGATATTCATTGCTCTATTTTAATACTGAGCACTGTTTTAAATTAAAGTTTTCAACATTGGAATTATTTTCTTCATTCCTTATTCATTAGGATATATATATATATGATGAAAAAATACTAACTTGAGTTGAGAACCTTTTATCACAAATATATATATATATATATATATAATTTAGAAAAGATTTTTGATTTACTACAATTTCAATGGGTAATACATATTTCACCACATAATGATGTTATTATTGCAGCTCGTCAGACCCAAATGGCAAAACAGTCGATCCTCAAAATATCTCCCCACCCAAAAATGTTTTTACACAGATGATCACATGTTCATATTTAGAATAAACATTTTTGTGGGGTGGGGGGATATTTTGAGGATTGAAATTGAAATTGTAGTAAATCAAAAATCTTTTCTAAATTATATTACTCTGTTAAATTAAATAAATGAATTTAACATTGAATTCTTTTAAGTTAGTCTCTATCAAAATTTACCTGGATAGTACACCAAGTGTGCTACGTTATATATATTTGTGATAAAAGGTCCTTAAGTTAGTATTTTTTCATTATCCGTATCATTTTATGTTATATTAAGTACTGTTCTTTGTAACACCAACATTTCTTTTTTTTATAATCAGATCGCCCCAAGCAAGTCATTTTACTGCCACTGTTTTGCAGGGGGTTACACATAGAAGGAAAGTTATAAGAAAGAATGACAGGTTACAGGGGGTGTCAGGAAGTGGGTAAGAGAAGGATGAGAATACTGATGAGAGTGGAGTGGATGGAGAAAGGAGCATGAGAGAGAGGATACAGGTTAGTGAAATAGGAGTTGACTATTGACTTTACATTTAAATTCTTGGAGATTGTAGCTGTTGGGAAAGTAAGTAAATGGGAGGGAATTCTACAGGGAGAAAGTGTGAGAAAAGAAGCTGATGGAGTAGAATTTGCATTTACAATTCAGTGGTTTCACAGTAAAAGGGTGGGAACCTAGTTGCTAATCTTGTCACACCAGTATTCCCATCTTTCTCTTGCTCATTCTCTGACACCCTCTGTAACCAGTTCCTCTTTCTCTTTCCTATGTAACCCTTCACTCTCCTCTTATGTAGCCCCCTGTGCATCAGTGGCAGTACTGCCTTGGTTGGGGTGAAATGATTAAAAAAAAAACTTCAATGACAAACAAAAGGATATTACACTAATACAATATTTAAAATCCTCATTCATTTTGTTACTTAATATTAAATAGAAAAATGTCTGAACATTAAAAGGAAATATATATTTGGAGTGTATTATATATACTCATTTATTCTGCTCTGAGAATACGCATCCATATTATACGTGGGCATAATCCTGCAGATGAAGTCCCGTTTATTGGCAGGTTTATTGATGACCAAGAGATGTTTATCTGGCTGTCTTTGGGATTACGCGCACATTTGTCAGAGACACGTACACTTGGGGGCCGGACGACTAAAATGGTGATAGTTAACATTGTGGGTGAGATCAGGAGAATAAGACTACCAACCATGTACTTGGTGTCATGCTTTTATTGTGAGTGGTTCCCCTGATATATTAAGGGCTAAGTGAAAGTGGTCAAAACCTTGACTAATCTAAAAGGTACCTCAACTACAAAAAGGACAAAGAAACAGAAGTAAAATAATGCAATTTCTGAAAACAAAATAGTGAGAAAAAATACTTTTAAGTGGCACATGAAGGGGGTGATGTTGGGCTGTTCATGTCAGTCAGTCAGTTAAGTGCCATACAAGATGCACGCTTAGGCAATCATTTCTTGAAAAAGACATGACTGACTGGGCAGACGATTATTTCGCAGTAGGTTGCCATTACCTTCTGCTGTAGACTGGTTGCCAGCCAAGGCCTTAGCACTCAATCTGTCCTGTTATTTAACTGATAACTACAAGGAGAAGAGGTATGAATCTACCTTCAGTTATGAATTAATTAGTAAGTCTTGTATCATTAAATCATTATTATCTGTCTCCAACAATTTTTACAATCCAAAAAGTATTTTCTAATTGGTTTTAGATAACATGATAAAGATTTATAATCCATAGAAAACATTTCAATAAATCAAATACTGATTAGCTATATAGGCATGTCTTTTAGATTTATTTATATGATTTGACATTCTAATGCTTGTAAAATCTGTATCAGATTTCAGTTTATGGTTGCATCACATTGAAACCCCAGTTTCTTTACAATCACCAAAGTTAAGCAATGTCAAGTCTGTTCAGTATTCAGATGGGTGACAACTTCAGAATACAAAGTGCTGAAAGCTTGGATGTGTGGTTAGTGTAATAGATTATGGCTCAGAATTTTCAATCAGAGAGCTGAGTTCCAATTCCAGTAGGGCTCATAATATTCACTTATGTGTAAATACCCTTCAGAAAGGCATGAATCTACCTCTTCACTCAGCTATGAATTAATTAGTAAGTCTTGTCTCATTAAATCATTATTATCTGTCTCCAACAATTTTTACAATCCATTCTAATGCTTGTAAAATCTGTATCAGATTTCAGTTTATGGTTGCATCACATTGAAACCCCAGTTTCTTTACAATCACCAAAGTTAAGCAATGTCAAGCCTGGTCAGTACCCAGATGGGTGATCACTTTGAAATACAAAGTGCTGAAACCTTGGATGTACAGTTGG